>JALGQZ010000002.1:30644496-30649496 GCA_023105745.1 Austropuccinia psidii
AAGAAAATTTTCAATTTTTCTTATTTTTAAATAATTATTAAAAAGAAGAACTATGGAATCTAAAAGAATTTTTGAAGATTGTCAAGATTTTAAAATTTTAACAGAATTTAAATTTAAAGAAAAAGAATTAGTAACAGTACAACAAGAAGAAGAGCAAGAAGAGCAAGAAGAGGAAGATTTAATTAAATTTAAAAATTCAAAAGTTAGTCATTAAAAAATTTAAATTATTATCATTTTCGTTTGAATTTTTATTTTTTAATTTTTAATTTTTTATTTTTATTTTTTAATTTTTTAATTTTTAATTTTTTAATTTTACTTATGATAATAATATTTTTAAAGATTAAAAATAAATCTGACCAATCAAAATTCATCAAATTAAAATTTAATAAAGATTTTCTTCAAAATAATTAAATTAACCAAACCAAAAGATTAAGATGGCAAAATAAAAAATTAAATTTTAAACTGATTCAGTCAAATTTTTAAAAATTAAATTAAATTAAAAAATTAAAATAGATGGATGAAAATTTAATTTAACTCAAATTAAAAAAATTTAAAAATTTAAAAAAATTTTAATATAAAAACTTGTAAATTTTTAAAAGTTTTATTATTTTAATTTTTTAAAAAATTCTCTCAAAAAACTAAAAAACTTTTTTTAAATTTTAAAAATTTAATTTTTAATTTTTTTTTTTAATTTTTTTTTTTAATTTTTTTTTTTTAATTTTAATTAAAATTTTACACTCATTTTAATTTTAAAAATTTAAAATTTAATCTTTTTACAGTCCAAATTTAAAAATTTAAAATTTAATCATCACTCATTCGAAAATTTAAAATTAAAACCTTCAACCCAAAATTTTAATTTAAAATTTAATTCAAATTTTAATTTAAAATTTAATTCAAAATTTCATCAACAAAAACTTTTTAAACAACAACAACAAGAATCTAACTCAAAATCATTCAATCAAATTCAATCTCATCCTACTCAACAATCATCAAATAAAAATCTACAACAACAACAACAACAACAAGAAAATCTTTTATCAAATTCAAATCAAAATTTAAATTCAAAATTATCAAAATTATCAAAATCTTTTATTAAAAACAAAACTCAATCGAAACGTTCATCTTTAATTTCATCTTCTTCTTCTTTATCAGCTTTAGATTCAAATCTCTTCAAACTTCCTTCAAATTCAAAAAATTTTAATTTAATCAAAAAAAAAAATTCAATCCCAAAACGATTCATTAACAACTTGTTATCTTGTATGTCATTTTTTAACTTAATAACAAAAAAAAATCATCAAAAAATCATTTTTTTTAATTCATCTTGTTTTATAGTTCGAACTCAATCAAATTCAGTTTCACTTTCAGTTTCAGCGAAACCTAATCTAAATTTATCTTCAATTAATTCTAATCTTTCAATCAATCATCATCTTATTAATAATAATCATATCACAAATTCAAATCATCATCATCATCTTTCAAATTTAAAACCTTTTAAATCATTCTATCAACCTCAAAGTACTCCAAATTTACATCAATCTTTCTTAAATCAAATTCATCCTACTACTACTTCTTCATCAAATCAAAATTTAATCAACTCACCTACATTTAATCTTATTTCAAATTTAAAAAACTCTTCAACTTTAAAACCTTCAATCCTTTCAAATCAATCACATTCTTTTATTAATCTTTCATCAATTCATCATTCAATCTCAAGAAGTTTATCTTTATCATCTCATCCTAATTCAAATTCAATCAAAATGAACTTACATCCTCATTCAAATCAATCTCCTTTAAATTTTCATCATCTACCTAACATCTCAACTCAACCAAGAAAATCTTCTTTAAATCATCTTTCATCATCTAAACTTAACTCCCCTACAAGTCCTAACTTTTTTAAATCTCCTAGTCCAACCGATACTGATACTAGCTTTAATTCTCCTTGCGGTCATCAATCAGATTCAAGTGATGATATCCCTTTAGGTCAACGTCATCCTGATGCTTTAAAAGCTCAAGCTTCTTTATTAGCTCATCCTATCAAACGTCGTCAACAAAAAGAAAAACATAAAGCTGAAATCTTAAAAGCTCATCATGATCAAAAATTAAAACTTCAACTTGCAAAAGATCAATTAAAACGTGATTTAGATTTAGCTGCTACTGCTGCTAAACTTACCATGAACAATCAAATTAATAATAATGATGATCATCAACCTTTAGTCTTAATTCAACGTAAAAAATCTTTAGCTCAACAATCTCAATCTCAAAATCATCATCCTACTCAAAATCTTCTTCTTCAATCTTCTAATAATCTTAAAAATCAAAAATCTAATCATCTTCCTACAAAATCTCAAATTGATCGTGATGATGATGATAATAAACCTTTAGTTTTAATTAAAAGGCAAAAATCTTTAAATCAACAACCTAATCATCAATCTTTTAAAAATCCTTTTCAACCTGATTTTCATCATTCAAATCATCCCCCTCTTCCTAATCATAAATCAATTCATCATCAAAATTTAAATCAATCTAATGAAATCATTCATTTAGAACCAATAGGTCATCATTTATTACCTCAAACTGATGCTAGCGTCAAATCTAGAAATGCTTCAAAACGTACTCTTCCTCTTGAACCTTTAGTTCCTTTTATTCAAGAATCAGTCCTTACTCTTGATAATGAACCTTCAAATTTAATCAATTCATCAACTCAAATTCAATCAAATCTTTCACCATCTTTTGATCATCCTATCATAATCAATCCTCAATCTTTAAAAATTAAAAAATCTTTTAAACATCAAATCATCACTTCAAATAAATCTAATCATCTTTCACCTTCACCTCCTAGTCCTTCTTTAATCTCTTCCCCTTCTTTCATTAAAAAATCTTTTGGTTTATCCTCTTTAAATTCAATCAATGATGATTCAACTCTTACTTCCCCTTCTTCTACTTCTACTAATTCCCCTTCTATAAAAAAAAAACTCTTGATCAAAGTCGGAATCGTAAATCAAAATCATACTATCATGATGGAAATTAATGAAACTACAAAATCAAAAGATTTAATTTCTCAAGCTATCGAATTAGGTCAATTAACTAATCAAACTAATAAAGGTACTTGGGGTTTATTTGAAGTTTGGAAAACTTTAGGAATAGGTAAGATCATAAATCATCTCATAATTATAAACAAAAATCTCCTTTTTTATTAACTTCAAATCTTTTGATTAGAACGTCCAATCAGAGAATTTGAAACTATTATGCCTATAATCGAAACTTGGACTGCAGTAGATACTAATGAAACTCATCTATTAATTCAAAAAAGTGAACTTTCCGGTTTATCCCTTACCAAAAGATCTTTCACTTCAGGAATCTTTGGTGGTCATTTAATGTACGAACTTAGACCTGGAAAGTGGTCTAAAAAGTATGTTTTATTAAAAGATAATAATGTCTATTTATGCTCAAATGATAAGGTTAGTTTTTTTTGGGTCGAATTGAAAATGCTTTCAAAAAAATTAAAAAATTCATTTAATTTTAAATCATAGGGAAAGGATGAAATCTTTTTATGTACAATGACCAATTTCGATGTATATTCAATCCCTAATTGGGCTATCGGTAACCTTAAAGCCCCTAAAGAATTCGGTTTTGGTTTAAAAAGTTTAAATAAATTAAGCTTTTTTGAAACTAAATCTGATTTTGTTCATAAGTTTTGTTGTAAAGAACAACTTCAACAATTAGAATGGATTCGTAGATTATATGATGCAAGAGTTAGTAATCTTTATTTGAATTTCAAAATTAAAATACCAATAACAAATTAATAAAACCTCTTTCTAATTTCATCTAGTCATTTATTGCAATGAGCCTTGCTAATGAGCAAAGTCCAATCACCACTCGTAAAAAGTTATCTGATCCACCTCGTGGTGATGGTGAAAAATCTAAAGTTTTACCTCGTAATGAAATTGAAAAGTCTAAAGTAGTAGGTTTAATAGCTGCAATAGGTTCAATACCACCACCTTCATTACCCAAAGCCGATAGATCTAAAGATCATCATAACGATAAACGTTTAGTAAATGGTTTAATTCCTATCATTAACTCATCAGATGTTAATCCATTAAATAGAAAACCAACTTTAATCACTCCAAACTCTTTAAACAAATTCAAGCAAGGCACTTTATTAGGCGATCTTGCTAAAACTAACAAAGATGATCATTCAGATTCAAATTCACAAAGTCAAGTTCAAGCTATATTACCTTCTCATATTTCACCTGTTTTGAACGAACCTACTAATCTTGATGGTCAAGCTTCAAATCGAACAAATACCACTACCATCAAATTACGAACTTGGGAACAAATGGGTTCATCAGAACGTAAAGCTTATCTTTCAGAAGTTCAAAATCGCGCTAAATTGGAAGGTCGCACTTTATTACAATTCGATTCATCTTCTAAAACTTCAAATACCCCTTTTGGTGAACCAAAAGGTTTAATAAATGGTGGATCAGCTTTATTAAGAAGTAAAACTCTCGGTGGTCCTGCACTTAACAAAACCAAGCGTTAATTTTTATTTTTGAAAATAGTCGTTTTACTTTGAATATAACCAATATTTTGTATAAATCTTGATGATCGATTCACTCGTTCTTTGCTCCTTTGATTGGCTGTTTACAAAAAAAATTCCTGTTATTATTTTCTTTTTTTTATAAATTAGCACATATTGATTATGATTGATAAACAAACTTTTCAATTAATGTAATCTGTTTTAGTAATTCTTTTTTCTGTTTTTCGTATTGCATGATTTCGATTGAATTTAATTGTCAAGGCATTATTGTTTGCAAATTTACATGTGATGAGATAATCAATTTGTACTATTGTTTCACATGAAAATATAATAATCTTGATACAAAAACTTGATCAAATCTGACATATTTAATTATACCAACAACTCAAAAAACTTGAAATTCAAAACTAGTTAACTTCATTATTCATCAAAACATCCTATTACACTTTCAAATAAAACTCTC